>VWZV01006690.1:2114622-2129652 GCA_013397155.1 Irena cyanogastra
CGGCCGGGCCGTGGCTGGGGCCGGGGGGAGGCGGCGGGCCGGGGCGCAGGGCCCTGATGCGGCTGCGGGCGCTCCGCCGGCCGGCCCCATGCACCCCAGGTGAGCGCCGCCGGGCACCGGGCGAGACGGGCGGGACCGCGAGGGGCACTCGGCCGAGGGGGCGAGAGGAGAGGGGGTCCCTCAAGCGTTCGGCGCCTCCCGCAGGCCCCGAGACTCGGCCCCGGGGCGACGGTCGTCGTTCCCTCCCTCGGGCATCGCCATCCTCGGCAACTGCCTGCGCCGGGGGGAAATGCCCTGCCCCGCCGGACAGCCCGAGCCCTCGGCCCCGTCCCTGCGGAGCCGTCCCCGGCGGCAGGCGGGGCGGCAGGCGGGCGTGGGAGGGTGCGTGGTGCCAAAGGTGGGCAGAGCCGAGGTGGAAGTCGGCGACTCCGTTTGNACAGGTTCTCTTCCTTTTCTTATACTTCACTGTAAGCACTTAATCACCCAGCCAAAACAAATAGAAAATACTCCTGACATATCTAAAAGCAAAACATTTAGGCATCTTCCTTCCAGATATAATTTAGTTGTGGTTTTAATTGCATAAATCCTAAAACAATATCTATAAGTATGTATTTTTCGTACAAAAGAACACTCAACATATTCCCACTCCCACATGAACCATAACTATGAATAACACTACTGACATTATGCAGTGGATGAATAACTTTGAATTATTCAAAGAAACAGTTCCTCCTTGACCCTGTGTCCCTCTGTGTACGAAAAGAAAGTCATTGCTGGAAATATTGTAGTGGAAACACAAGAGTCAGCTGAACACATGCAAGTCCACTAACTTCCCAACAGATGTCCTAGCTGTTTTACCTGTGAACATGTTACTGAGAAGGAAGAAGAAAATACAGTGGATATTTAAGAAGAAACTCTCACAACACTGTGCATTTCTTACATTGAAACTCTCATAATATTGTGCATTTATTTTATTTTACTGTGCTGTAATTATGCCAAATTCTAGTATCTATTATACATATCATAGGTTTTCTAGTCTACTGCAATTTGTTATCAAATACAAAAATACGTAATTAACAGAGTCTCTTGTTAACTGCTTGCACACATTTATAGTAATAACTTTGCTTGAGACTGAGGTGCAGGAATACAAGATTCAGTAGGTTTGTGTCTGTCTTGTCCTGTTTTATCCTTAAGCATGGTTCATCTCTTTCCAACCCTATACTTAGACAGTAAAAGCTGCTCATAGACTATCTAGGCTTCATACTGTGACTATCACCAAAATACTGGCCTGCAAAGTGCTGACAAGCCAATTAAAGGTGATGAGAAATTTGGATTTTTGATGGTAAAGTGGCTTTTTGTATAATCTTCATTCCAGTGTTATTCTGCTTGGTGTGAGAAAGAACCCAGGGGCAGTTTTGCAATAGCAGAAGAGAACTAATTGCACTGAGACATGGGCACGGTCCAGAAGGGACTTTGGCTCACACTGCAGGGAAGGACTGAGGCGTGTTTACTGCATCTCTTTCCCCTGTGGTTTCAGAGTCTCCCTTATCTTTCTGTACGTCTCCAGGATCTGAAGACGACTTGAAAAATAGCTCAGCAATTTGCTCCTCACGCAGCAAGTACCGCTATAAATGTCAATAAACCAGGCTTTCAGGAGACATAGTGCAGTTGTCTTATCAAAACACTTCACATATAATAAAAGCGTTTGGTATATAAAAAAAAAATTCTTTCCTTGCAGAAGAAACAGTTCCCAAATGTGTTTTATCACAATACCTTGGGCATGCAGCATACATCTCTGTAGACAGAGATTAATTTCTGAATCAGTGACACTTCATATCATGACTGGCTTCCTTTGATACTTCTGCTTTAAACTGGTAGTTAAGATATCACTAGTTCAAGGGAGTAAAGTGACTACAGAAAAAGCTGGAATCTCAGAGGACTCATGCTTGACAGTAGGGAAAAATACTCTTATCTGTGTATGACTACATCCAATCTGGCTCATAGGCTCGAAGTATTACTTTCAGCTCAGATAGTTGAAATAGCACAAAGATTTCAGTGCCAGGGCGCTTCTGCTGTAGAATTACAGTATCATAATTGGAATTAAGACAAGCTGAGGGCTTGGGATAACCTAGCATGTCAGGACAAAACTGAGATGTACTGAGTGTGACCATGAAGTTTTAAGGATGAGAACTGAAAATGGAAGGTCTCCTGTCATCTCCTATTAGGGAATGCAAAGTGAAGAGACAGACTTTTGGGCTTGCAGTCATTCACTGTAGGTTCCAAAAAAGATGTGAAGTATTAGCACCAACATCTGAATATGTGGCACTACACACACAAAAATGAAGCAGACCTAAAGCCCCCATCACAGGATTAGCAGTCCATAAAAACCTGAGGATTTGGTGAGTTCCTTTTTGACTTGCTGAAATAATGTTTGTGGGCCAATCTGGATAGCCAGTCAGTCATAGTTAGGGTAAGGATTATTTGGCTTGGTGGAGGAGAGGTTGTGGCATATGTGGTAAACTAAATAAGGTCATTCTTTTGGTCATGAGTGACAGAGACTTTGCCTCAATGTACTCCTTTAGATGATAGATATCCAGACTAAACCCATTATTGCAGGTCCTGGTCCAGGCCATAGACACAGAAAGGCAACTCCAAAGGGAATTTTTCTCACACATCTTGGACACCTACTTCAGGATGAGATGAAGCACTCTCTGCAGCAAACTATTTCTCTCCTTCAGCTACAGAGAGAGCTTGAAAAAAAAGTGTATACAAGGTGTCCAACTTTCTGACAAAGCCAAAGGAGGAGAGTATGTTTCCAACCCCAGAAGAATCAATAGGTTTGTACTGGACTAAAACGACCTCTACATTTAGGCTCTTTAGATCATGGATTGATCCTTACAGATCCTACATTTAGGTTCTTTAGATCAAAAGAGAGCAGACAGAAAAATACTTTGAATTTCCTCCTGTGCAGACATCCTATCGAGGGACGGCTCATTTAATGAGGCACCACTTGTGTGTCAGGCACAAGCAAATCACCAAACCCCATTACAGTGCTCCAGGAAACAGCTGTTCGCCGCGGCACTGGAGGAACGCAGCGATTGATTCGAGCGGCGTACATGATGACTATCCACGTGTCGCAGGAGAAAGCGAACTACAAAACTGCTTGCACACATCGCGAGATTCCTTTGCCATGTCACCTTAGCCAGAATTGCACATATGATCAACCGTAATTGAACGACGATGTCCAGAAGGCAGCTGGGCACAGGCGGGCTGATGGTAGCAGAGGACACAAAACGCAACCCACTAATGACAGCAGATACGAGGGTGTAAGAGAATGCAGTGAGATAGCTGGGAATATTGTGTGGGAATACTGTGTGGAAAACCGGAGTAAGCATCGCACCCTTCTGGAAGAGGCGGCACGGGAAGCCTCGGGCAGGGTTTCGAGCCAGGCGCTGGCGCGGAGCGGGTGGGGAGACGCCGAGCCCCGGGGCGGTGGCGCCGCTTCCTGGCTCCGGCACTCGGCGGCGGAAGCGGCCCCNTGCGTGGTGCCAAAGGTGGGCAGAGCCGAGGTGGAAGTCGGCGACTCCGTTTGCGGCTCAGCCCTCCGGGTGGCAGGTGGTCTCCGAGGAGCTGCGAGTAGACTCGATGTTCCTTACGGGCCCCTTCCAAGCTGAGATCTTGTGCTGTTAACTTGCCCGAGTTTGATGGATTCGGCTGTTTTCCTGGATGAATGGTACCTTTCCTCACCGGAGTGGCAGCCCAAGCTCCAGCTCTCCATCAGTACTGCAGCGCTTGGGCCTGCTGCTGACAAAGGCCGTGTGGGAGGTCTGGGTCAGCTGAAGGGTGTTGGCTGCTGTGGGGGCAGCTGGTCTGGCCGGCCCTGAGAGCTGCTGGTCAGACCTGGTGTGTGGGTAGGAGGGCCGGGGTGGGCACAGCATAGGTCAGGCACGGCTTGCAAAGTTGTGACAAGTGTGAGTAGACCGTGTCTCTGCTGTCCTCATCCCCATAGGCTGGTTTGGACTGCATGTGGAGTGTGAGACCCCAAAGGACATATGTGCTCCCACCTGACATAGTTTCTACCCAGGCTGAGGCTTTGGGATGTTGGGCAGTTCCTGCGGCTGCTCGTGTGGTGTGTACCCACTTGGGCGGTGCGGTGAATAGCACCGCATCCGTGGTGCCAGATTTTAATGTGATGGGAGCATGTAGAACCAGACAGAGGCAATCTGTTAAAACTATGCTATGGCTGTTTTGCAGTGGTAACTCTTGTCACTATTGGCCTGGTTCGAACTGATGGGGAGTTAGAGATTGTATGTCTGTTACCAGTTTGAAGTGATCTTTCCCCCAGAATTTGGATTTTGAATGTGGATGTGGTGTCCAGAAGCCATGAAATATAAATCAGGTGTGGTTGTCTGAGTATTTCTGACATTCGGCTTGTAAATGGATCTGTTTTCACAATAGTCTAATCACAATGGGTTTTACTACTAGGAGTAAGACTTTGTTTTCTGGATGGCAAGGAAGAAGCTATGGTCTGATTTGTCTTTCTGAACAGTTTTTTAATCCTAGTTATTGCTATCTAATGTGATCAATATGTATTGATCATGATGTGATGACTATGTGAGTGGCTAATGTGTTTTATTTGTAGCTTTTTATGGCAGAGTTTTTATATGTCAATATCAGATTTTGAGTTTGTTTGCTCAACCTTTCCTCACCACAGTACAGTCAGTAATCAGGAATGCTTTTGCATTCTGTTTCTTTTTCCTGCTCCTCTCTCTGTTCCTTGTCTCCAGAATGAATGAAATGAACTTGAGTCCTGTAGGGATGGACCAGCTGACCTCCTCCTCTGTGAGCAATGCCCTGCCAGTCTCAGGAAGTCACTTGGGCTTGGCAGCATCACCCACTCACAATGCCATACCAGCACCAGGTAATGGGGGAGGGTCCCACATGGGGTATTGCAGCTCCTGCTCTGTGTTCTGCTGTCACAGTAGTGGTCCTAACTGGGCAGCAGTGCCCGCTCTGATAGCAAGTCATACCACAGGCAGTGAAATGATGCAGAGTTGGGGAAGGGGAAACCATAAATTGTTGCTTATGTAGGCAAAGCAAAAGGCATGAGTGCTTGTCAGGCTTATGCTTTAGTGGGAGCCTCGTTTGGTTTTAATGGGATCATTTGCTCTGTGGGTGGGTAGTATCAGAATCCTTTGAAATTAGGGCTGTAGCTGAAAATCTGTCTTCATCTATGTCTAATTTCTCTCAGGTGAAAAATCACTTGTATAGCAAAACTGTTTTCATAGCTCTTCTTTCCAGGGGGCTGTACAGACAGAAGTCCATTGCAATTGTCAAATAGAAGCAAGCCCTACAAAATGTACCAAAAAAGATCCAGCCATATTCAGGCATGCCTCTCACTGCTGTGATAACTGATCCTTTCTTTGATGCCTGGCACCTTACTTGGACCACGCCATGCTGTATTTCCTTAGGACAAGAGCTCCTGGGGAATTAGTAATCTCTTTGTTAGCTCATGTGTTCATGAACTCAGGGAGTTCCATTGAATTTAAGTGTGCATTTTCTCTTACAGGCTTGCCTGTTGCAATTCCAAACCTGGGCCCCTCCTTGAGTTCCTTGCCCTCTGCTCTGTCTCTGATGCTCCCAATGGGTATTGGAGATCGAGGAGTGATGTGTGGTATACCAGAGAGAAACTACACCCTACCTCCACCACCATACCCTCACCTGGAGAGCAGCTATTTCAGACACATTCTACCTGGTAAGTGCTCTGGTGCTGATGGATGGGAGCAATAAGAGAAACTGTTTTAAGGGCTGTCTATCTGAAACAGGCATGACTGAGACTTTGACAGAGCTGTTGTTTCCCTGAGTTTATCTGGAGACTGTTGTGCCATTTACACACCTTTATTTTCAGATATCTGTTTCTATGTTTGTGTATTAAAAGAATTGCAGGGCATTTTCTATCTAAACCTAGCCTTTGATTGCTTCTGCTTTGATTTTAGGATTAACAGAAAACGAAGCATGCCTGTTTCTGTCTCCAATGGCTTGTAGCTTGGAAGTGGCTTCTGTTTTTCTTCCCCTGTAGTCTGAAGCAATATTTAATATGTGCATAATGGGAGGTCACAGTAGTTCAAAGAGGACAAGACGTCAGCTGTGGCATTGGGCACTTTCCCACCCATTTAACCCATGGCACATTTTTCCTTCATTTTTCTTCAAGGTTGATTTCTAAAGGCCTAAAACACTGACTTCTATCTTGATTCCTTTCTCACATGTGCTTTGGAGTATAAATGTAGATTTTTACATGTCAGTATATGAAAACACAGACATTGGAACTTTAAATGCAGTCCTGGTTTTGTTTGGTAGCTAAGATTGACAGGGTGGAAGAGGTAGTTAAACCTCTTCAAGGTGCCTCACTGGGTGTTGTTGGTTCAGCCTGAGTTAGGAATAAACTAGCAGCTCAGGTCTCATGCAGCTACCTGTTGACTGATGGCTGAACTTTAAAGCTGCTTAGCAGTAACCTTTCCTACTGCATTGCATGCCTGCCTGTTCAGTGGCCAAAGAGTAGACAAGGAGACTGTGCACTAGGACCAAAGGTAATTGCCATTCTTCTGAGCTGGAATAATCTTCCTGTGTGATGTTTTATTCGGTTCTTCTGTCAGTCATCTTGCTCACATCAAGGATCCTCTGTGTTCAAGCCACAAGGCAGATTGCATGCAGAGATATTTGATGCAGCTGATTGAATTAAACTGTTCATTTCTTGGCTTGTTGTGCTGCAGAGAGAGTATCTGTGCTTGCATCCTTGTAATAACAAACGTATTTGGATGGAAAACTCTTATGGAACAAGTGGCTCATAGGGTTGAAGGCAAAAAAGAAACATGCTGAATCAGATCTTGCAGAATCTGCAAAATCTGCCTCTGTCTTTGCTGGAAATAATGTTTACTTGAATGTGCTGTTGTATTTCTTCCAAAGATTTTTGTTTGTTTTTAGTATATAAGCACAGTTTAGTGTTTCTTCATATCTTAAGTTTCAAGGTTGTTTGATGTTGAGAAGCTTCCCAGAACTACCAGAAAAGATGGTAGGGTTTCTGATTTAAATTCTACCAAAGTGTTGTTTTAGGAGAAACAAGATGCTTTTATGTAAGGAAAGAGAGCAGATGACTCATGAAATCTGTGAGAGAACTTGTCTTTGACCTTCAGAATTGCAATTGATGACCTCTGAGATGGACAGTTAGGCCACTTAGTCTTAGAGGAAGGAAGTAGTCATTGTTAAATCTTGAATATCTAAGTAAAAATCATGTGTCTTGGAGAATTATTTCTGCTTCTAGCAAAGATGAACCAGGAATTACCAAATTATAGATTCCATTAGCAATCCTTCATCCTTTGTGAGCTATTTCTTGGGAGTGAAAAATTAAGCCTAAAATGTGAAGAATCTCTTTCTCATTCGATCTTTGTACTGAGCAGCCTGGGTGGAATTCTGCCATTAACTTGGCTGTTCAGAATGAGAAATAACTAGAGACTTGCTCTGTTGGGTGGAAACTCTGAATTAGTTGTCAAGTGGTACTTTGACAAGAGTGTTAGGCTGGCATATGTTTGTGAGGCGTGTTTTAGAATTAGTGGATTTTAATTGGAAATAATGTAGAGAACTTGTCTTCAGGGATCTGGGTCTCAGTGTACTATGCTTCAGCTGATTTTTATTCAAGATTTGAAAACTGATGTTAATCCCACTGCCTTCTTTTTCTCCCTCTTCTTATTAGGTATCTTATCTTACTTGGCTGACAGACCACCACCTCAGTACATCCATCCCAACACTATAAATGTTGACAGCAATCCAGCACTGTCAGTCTCCAACAATCCCTCAGCCCTGGATCCCTACCAGCCCAGTGGGACCGTTGGGCTGGAACCGGGCATTGTCTCCATGGACTCCCGCACAGTGAACACACATGGTCCTCAAAATCTGCATCCTAGTGACAGCCACGAGGTAGCACTGGATACTACAATCACCATGGAGAGCGTTTCCAGGGTAACCAGCCCCATCTCTACAGATGGGATGACAGAGGAGCTTACAATGGATGATGTAGCCGGGGATCACACGCAGATCCCGAACGGCTCCCGGAGCCACGAACCTTTAGCCGTAGACACAGTGGGAAGTAACTTGACATCGGACGCTGTGGGACACGGCGGTGTCATTCCCATTCACAGTAGCACTTTGGAACTCCCTGTTGTCATGGAGCCCGACCACATGGCCGGGCGGGTGACAGGGATATCGGACAGCACACTAAATGACCCCATTCATACTGTGGCCATGAGCACCAACTCCGTGAGTGTGGCGCTCCCTACCTCACACAACCTTGCTTCCCTGGACTCAGTAGCCTTGCATGAAGTAGGCCTCAGCCTGGAGCCCGTGGCAGTGTCTTCCATAAGTCAGGAAGTAGCCATGGGGCCAAGCCATGTCGATGTGTCTGCAGACAATCTTGCCTTTGTACCATCATCTCTGCAAATGGAAGACTCCAATTCCAACAAGGAGAACATGGCAACCTTGTTTACCATATGTGAGTGGACATTTCCTGCTTTTTTGGGGTACGCTTTTGTCATGTAGCTATTGTCTGGTGTGGCTGGACTCTGGTTGCTAGTCTTACAGATTTATGGTGAAAAAAACAGTTATTTTACAAGTCCAAAATCTGACACATCTACAGTGCCAGATTAACTGTTCTAAAACAACAGTATTGGAAGTAGTAGGAGACGTAGTAGGATGTTTTAGCATAATTCTCTTTGTATAATTTTCCATATTGCCATGAGGTTGGAAGCTGAATCTTGGTGAAGCTCTTGATTTGGTGGATATGCTTGATATCCTTTCCAATGAGACTTCTGTTTTTATAAAGTCACATAACAAGTGACTCTTCTTGCTCCATTAAAAATAAACAATAAACACCACCACAAGCCATACGTTTCATAAAATGGGTGTAATTGTTGAGTATGACATTACGTAATTTTAGAGAATTTATATTAAATCACGAACAATTGCCATGAAAGTGTTGTTCTAAATAGGAAGAAAAGAGCAGAGAAGGAAGGAACGTTATAATATTTCTAATTATTCTCATCAAAGGACTTCAGTGCAAAGGTTAGTGGATCTCTGAGGAAGAGAGGAACACTGTGTATTGTATTGCCAGTCCTGTTATCATTCAAGGAGTGGTGTTTGAGAACTGAGAAGTTCTCATTTGCTGGGAGAGAGAGTTGCACTTTCACCTGCAGGATGTCTGGCTTCCTGCCACTGAAACATAAGGCCAGCTTTTATATTCATTTTTATTATCTGTGGTAGCATTGCTGAGTGCTGCTCTTCATCCAGTCTAGCCCTACAGCTGGAAGAACCTAATGGCTTGCTTTGCCTGCGGAACATGTTAGAAGAAATTAAAAGATACAGTGCCTTGATTAGCAAGGAGAGAGGTGCAATTTAGTGTAAAGTGTCTAGTCAGTCAGACATTTGGCTTAATTTATTAAGATTTCATTCTGTGGGATAAAATACTGCTTCAAATCAGGTGGGCATAGAACTATGATGAATTTACAACTCCTAGAGGAAGAGTTTTACAGTCGATGCACACAGAGGTTCCTACAAGCGTCTGTTGCATGTTGAACAAATAGTGATCTAAATACTGTGATACCCAACATGCTTGTGGTGAAATCACTTCTCTTACTCCCTTAAAAACAGGATTTGATGTGCCAGCTTTTTGTTGTTATACTTAGCATAGTCCTAAGCTGTTTTCCCGATGATGCTCCCCTGTGGTAAGACATTAAAATGGCTGCTGCATGCCTTGTGCTTGCATGTGATTTGCAAAACAGATCCTTGACTTGGGGAGGTTTAAATTTTAACTTTTTGTTGATGTTTTTAAACTTCACCTGAATTAACAGGAATTTGTGTCCAGACAGGTGATAGCAAGGACAAGGAGTTGTTTTAGATCCCCCTTAGTGGTTTTTCCTCACTGAGATGGCAGGAGTCAGGGGCTTTTTCAGAAGACTTTTTACTGTTCCTAAGCAGGAAATAAAAAGTGTGCCTTTGCTACAGTCCTGAATGTTTGCAAAACTTTTCAGAAGGGGTTTCTTTGGTCACCTTTGTTGGCAGTTCTGGGTATCCAAATCAGAGAAATAATCACTGATTTTCTTTTTTTTAATGATTTGGCAAGGACAATAATGAAAAGTGTATTTCACTTTCTGCAGAATGTGAGATTTTTTTGTTTTCCAACATCTTAGAAATGTATGAATGGTTAAACTTCTCCAGGTGGAAATGTCCCATGCCTTGAACTTTTCTTCCTCTGCCTCTCCTTGGAGCTGATCCATAGACTCATAGTGGGTGTGTGCCATGCAATGCTTAAAAGCAGCTGTTACACAGTGGTTCTCATTACTCAGGTCTGGCTGTTGTTGTTGCTTTACTCTTACATGTCACCTGTGCACATGAAATAATGCTTACATAGGCTCTACCTAATAATTTTTGGAGTACTTTTCTATCTGTTAGTGTGTAGTTGCTCAAACTGTACTTTATATGAGATCAAATTCTGGTACCCTGGTATATCAAGGAAGTATCTGGAAAATATCTTTAAGCATGTAAGGATGGAGCTGCTGTTTGGGCCTGCTGAAGGCTACTTCTGTGATAGGTCTTTTATACTGGAGCTGGGTCATCAAGAGGCCAAAGAACGTCTTTGTGGAGATCCTGATTAATTACCTGAACATCTTTCTTCTTCAGAAGTATAATTATTTATCAGGAGAGTGGTTGTTGAGTACGTGTTGGTTGCTCCATCTGCAGAGAATTAAAATGACAGTTTTTCTAGATGGAATTGTAATACTATAGAGAGCATTTTATGCTGTACTTTCACTCAGATTTATTAGACTGAAGACTTTCACAGATTTCTTTTATGACAGTATTTCTGCTGAATGACAGATTGGGAAGGTGATGCTACTGATTCTTCTTGGGCTTTTGTTTTTGTTGCATTCAGTGGCATAATCATACTGCATGGCTTTACTGTAGTGGGACCTTCAAAAGCAGCAGTGAGGTCAGGTTTTTGCTGCTGTGATTTACACATTGTCTGAATTTAAATGGAGGTAAGGGGATTTGTGGTTCATGTTCGGAAAATTTTAGAAGGACCACCTTACTGGTCCATTTGCGTGGATATCCTTGGGGTTCTACATGCAAGAAGTGTTTCTGGTTAATTCCAAAAATATAACCAGTTAGAAGGTGTTTGGTTTTGTTTGTCTTAGTTTTTTCTGCCAGTTCATTTCACTTGTGATCAGAGTGAAATTGGCTCTTCCACCACTGGCATTACCACCAGCACTGGGGAGGCCATCATTCATGTTGCAGTTGATGAAGAGTGGGCTCTGTCCCATTGCTAGATTACCCTGTAAGGATAGTCTGGAGTCTAGGTCATCAATTTACCATCAGGAAAGTGGGTGGAGATCCTCACATTTGGTCTGAATTGGATAGACTCTGACGTGTATGTCAGTGCCCACCTGACTCTAACCTCGTGGTCCATATTCTTCTGATTAAAAGCTGGTAAGTGGACAAATTGAACGTGATAGAAGCAGCCTTTGGGAGGAGCTGGGCTGATGCACATTGCTAGGGAGCTGATTGCACTGTAGGAGCTGTTGTATGTTTTTAATGCCTGCTGTCCCCTCCTGTCTCTGCAGGGTGCACGCTGTGTGACAAGGCGTATCCATCAGACTGCCCGGACCACGGGCCCGTCACCTTTGTCCCTGATAGCCCAATTGAGAGCCGAGCCAGGCTGTCTCTCCCCAAGCAGCTGCTCCTCCGGCAGTCTATCATGGGAGCTGAAGCGGGTAAGGATCACATTACTGTGCACTTCCCTGCAGCACTTTAAAATACACTCGCTCCTGAAATCCAAAACCGTAGGGAGATTAATGTGGGAATGAAAGACCACAAGAGAGAGATACTTCCCTCTTCTGTAATCACCCTGACTTATATTATCCAAGAGCTCCTTGTGGTCTGGTTACTGCTTAGACTTCAGCTATACCCTGGGCTGCAGCCACAGAGAGCGGCACTTCTTAAGGTCAAGCAAGGTATGGTGGTTTTTTTATCGTGCTAAAAGGCCCAGGCACAGCTTTGATAAGAAAACAATGCAGCAATTGCAGTTTGGAGGAAGGTGACAATTAGAAGTAATAGAGGAGAATTCTGTCTGCTTGTTCATGAGCTTGGTTTGCTACCTTCTGGATGCTCTCATTTGAGTATTGTTCACAAGTGCCTCTGTTTTTTCCCCCCCCCTTCATTTACATTTGGCATGTAGACTGTGACCTTGTCACTGGATGTGGACCTTGTTACTGTATTTCACGTCACTGTCACCTGGAAATCGAAGAGTACAGTGCAGTACCCTAAGGATGTGAAGGCTAGAGAAGAATGTGATTATTGGCTTGCTTAGTGATGCTGCTTGTTGAGAGTAGATGACATCTGTTCTTTTCAAGCTGCACTAGTTTCCAGTTTATTCCTAAGAGCTATGCAGTGTATCATGTAGACCTATATAATAAATAATATACACGCAGGAATCCCTCTGCCCATGACAGAAATACAGCTGCCTCTGGGGAGAAATGCAGAAGCTGCTTAACAATGCCCAGCAACAATTCTGGAAATTCCTGGGGATTAGGTAGGCAAAATGTAGTTACTGAAACTAGTATTTTCTGCTTCTGCAGAAAGTGCCATGAGAACTTTAATTGGTACAAGTGGCTAGGATGTTAGTTTTATAGCTTACTGAAAAGTAAATTACTTACTTTTGACCAAATAAATATCTGTAATTACACCAAAGCGGCTCCCATTAGTGTCATGTGGTGGTGGTGGTTCTTGTCTCTGCCATAGGTGTGTTTCACATGTGAAGTAGAAGCTTTGATGATCTTATGCATAGATATTACCTCTGGAGCATTATCTCATAAGCCTCCCACTTCTTTATTATGCATGATTAGTTGTTTAAATAATTGATTTCTTCAGATTTTGGTCTTCTAATGATAGGTGTGTGGACACGAGAGACCATTCCTGTGAGGACTTGTTTTGGACCTTTGATCGGGCAGCAGAGCCATTCTCTGGAGGTGGCTGACTGGACAGACAAAGCAGCCAGTCACATCTGGAAGGTCAGTGGTGACAGAGCCTGCCAGCATGCCTTTGTCTGGTGAAAGCTTCCACATGACAGCAACTTTAACATTATCATCCTTGCCAAAAGTCAAAAGTAATGCAGTTTAATTGTTTAATTCTTAGTATCAGCACAGCAGATCTGTATACCTTGCAGTATGCTGGTAGTCAGTCCTGAAGTACAATGATGCCTTCTCTTTTAAAGGGCTATATGTGGTTTCAGTATTTGTGTGGAGTTGCAGCAGAGATTGTATATGAATTACTAGGCAGCAGTTGTTTGTTTGGTTTGTATCTCTGTTCATCGAAAGTTCCCCCAGGTGATGAATGATTTGTTTCAGGAAAGCCAATTTAAAGCTTTCTTTTCCCTGTCATTTCATTTTCAGAAAGTAAATCTGACCTATATAAATAAAACATGTACTGTTTGCCCAGATCTTGTTATTCACAAGACTTGGTGTGTAAGAAATGCAGCCAAATGCATTTCTGCTGGGAGGTAAAGGTGAAAAAGATGCTGATAAGGTTTTCTGACCTCCTGGGTAACAGAGATCAAGGTGCCTGTGTGAAGAGGAAAGTAAGGCGTGAAAACAGGGCTGGTGTGCTGGCAGTGGCAATGCAGACTTCCTGGCTTGTTCTAGGTAAACACAGCCTCTGTTAAAGAGGTTGGCTTTCACTGCATTTATTGCTGTGTTTTGTCCTAAGGCTATATTTGTCTTTCCTGGTAGATCTACCACAATGGTGTCCTGGAGTTCTGTGTCATCACAACTGATGAAAATGAGTGTAACTGGATGATGTTCGTACGCAAAGCCAGGTGAGAGCCACCTGTACTGTGCTAAGTAGCTTTGCTTCTGAGCCGTGGACTCATAGGAAGCTATACTGGAGAATGAAGGTTGACCTTCATTCAACTGAAGTTGACCTTGATTGTCCTTTTGATTTTAATACTTTATTTACAAAGTGTCCCTGAGTTCTTTTGGCCAGGTTCCAAACCCCTTAAGCTTGTGAGACCTGTCCTTTTCAGTCTTCCTGGAGTCTGTGATGAAAACTATCCAGGCTGGCCTAAGTGTTGCTCCATCCATGGTCCACTGAGACAGCTGAACCTTTCTTATTTCCCTGTGACACAAAGTGGGCTTCTCCTGCAGTTCATTTCATTGTTCTCATATGCAGGAGTCAAGAAGCGTAATGCTTAATCTCCCGCTGCAGTGGGGCAGACCTTTTGCTGGTTTCAGACACTGGGTACAAACATATGCAAGGTACTGCTTCAAAAGATGAATGACCACGTGTTGGAAATGGTTCTCAAGGACTTTTTAAAGATAATTTTGCTTTAAGACATTACTGATATTTTTTCCATCATGCATTCTCCATTTCTTAAGGGATATATCTCTGTTAATGAATCTATGCATATGAAAAATACATAGATTTTTGTAGTTTCTTAGGAGATCATAAACTCACTTCTCTCAGCCCACTCAAATGTCTATTAATAATTTTCTCAGAAGTGTTGTGAGAAATGCATAATTTGGTGGAGGAGATTGGCTCTCACGGTCTAGTTTTTCTTTAATAAAGGACAGAAGTGACAGACATGCAAGTTTTTATAATATGTTGACAAGAGCTGATTTTCCTATTACCTTTTTATAGGAGTCTTTCCTTTTCCTTTTTCCTTTCCTCTTTTCTCCTCTTGTCCTTTTCTCTTTACCATTTATTTTCTTTCTCTTTCTCTTTCTCTTTTCTCTTTCTCTTTTCTCTTTCTCTTTTCTCTTTTCTCTTTCTCTTTTTCTTTTTCTCCTCTCCTCCCTTTTCCCTTTTTCTCTTCTATTTTTCTTTTGCATTCTTTTCTATATTTTTTCTGTTTTTCTTTTCCTTTTCTCTTTCCCCTATTTTTCTTTTCTATTATTTTCTATTTTTCTTTTATTACTCTATTCTTTTCTAATTTTT